>SNVD02000823.1:0-14134 GCA_013180625.2 Boswellia sacra | reverse complement strand
TTTAGATATTATTTGAAAGCAATCACATGGTTGTCATCATCAAAAAGGGGGAGATGTTAGCCCTAAGGCTACATGATAATTTTGATGATAACAATACACATTGATTAATTGAGATTTATTAACATATTTATTTATGTGCAAGAGTAAGATCATTGAAATAATTGTAAAATCAAGAAGAGACAAGAATCTATCAAGCCACAAATAAGAGAAATATCAAGTTTAGAGAGCTTTAATATTCTTTATCTACTCTTTGAATAAAGTTGTACTTTTGTTGTAAAAATTTTCTTTGTTCTTGTATTGTGGTGAGAGTGAGATCATCTTGTAAAGGATAAAAGTTATCCTTGAGAGAACTTTTTCCTTGTTGAGGTTGTTCATCAAGAAGAACTCTTGGTGTGGTGTTATCAAGGGTTGAAGAAAGGTCCCTTGGTGAGGTTGTTCATCAAGAAGAACTCTTGGTGTGGTGTTATCAAGGGTTTAAGAAATTTGCCTTGGTGAGGTTGTTCATCAAGAAGAACTCTTGGTGTGGTGTTATCAAGAGTTGAAGAAAGGTGCCTTGGTGAGGTTGTTCATCAAGAAGAACTCTTGGTGTGGTGTTATCAAGGGTTGAAGGAAGTTGCCTTGGTGAGGTTGTTCATCAAGAAGAACTCTTGGTGTGGTGTTATCAAGGGTTGAAGAAGGTTGCCTTGGTGAGGTTGTTCATCAAGAAGAACTCTTGGTGTGGTGTTATCAAGGGTTGAAGGAAAAAGTCTTGGTGAGGTTGTTCATCAAGCAAGTTGTAAAGATTTCTACACCTTAGTGGAAAGCTTAGCTCGTGGAGCTAGGAGCCCGTGGACGTAGGCAAGGTTTGCCGAACCACGTAAATTGAGTTTGCACTCTCTCTATCCCTTTCATCTTTACATTTACTTGCACTTGTGATTGTTCATCATTATTATTCTTTTGATTGCATCTTTGATAAATTCTAATTTCATTTTCTTCACCTTTATTCTCAAAGAAAGAGTTAAATAATTTTGATCTTTCAAGAAAAGTTTTCTAAATCCGTTTTGATAAATAAAAACCCAATTCACCCCCCCTCTTGGGTTGCCATACCTGGGTCAACATCTTCCCTGTAATTGTCCTCAATTTTTCCTCCCGTTGCTGCTTTCTTCCCTTCTTTTGCCATTATCTTCAATTTCCCATTCCCTTCTTTCATCCCTATATTGCTTGCTTCAATTTCAGCTTCACTGCTTCTCAACTTCGATTTAGCTTCACTTTGTCAACTGAATTTGTGAAGATTATGGAAAAGAAAGCTAGGTCACAAAGTAATTGAATAGAAAGGAAAGCTAGGTCACGGCTTAATTGAAAGGATAAAACAAGTGACTGACTGCATGCATGATTGATTGTCACGCCAAGCTTCAATTAGCATTCTCGCTACTAAGCTTATTCACTGGTAAATATTTCTTTTTCTCCCTCTTTCTCCACCAAGCTTCTTACATTTTTTGCTGTGGGTTTTGAGATGTGGCTTTTGATGGAAGCGATGGAGTGGTCTGGTTACAATGGTGTAGCGGTATTGATGTTGTTGTGGGTTTTAAGGTTGTGGTAGTGATGGTGGAGTGGTGGCAGTGACGTGGGTTAAGGTTGTGGTATTGATTTTTATTGGATAGAAACACAAGGATGATGTGACATATCTTTCTATCACAGGCCTTTTCCATTTATTAAAGGGTTAATTACAAATTCAGTCGAGTTTTTTTTTTTTTCAAAGCTTAAAACAGTCCAATCAATGAGAACTTTTAAGCGTGCATGTGTTAAACTAATCCATAAGTAAAAATTGAAAGGTTTATGGATTTCAAATTTTAATTAGCGATTGTATAATCAATTATGTTATACTAACTACATGATTAATCAATTGCATATGTTAATATTGGTAGAGTGAAGTATCATGGGCCAGAGTACTGAAAATTCAGGGAAGAAGGGAACAACTATTTCAGGCATGCAACTGGCCAAATCTATGCCATTTCCAAGGACCTTGCTGCCTATATCTCCATCAACTAGTAAGTTGCTGACTATACGAAAATTTCCTCGACAGTTAGTACTAGATTCAGAGGTTTCCTTCTTCATAATTATTAAATTAGTTAATCCAAACTTTATGAGTGTATGTGCAAATGCTCCTATTAAGTCTATAATTCATCAAAATTATTGATATGAAACTAAATGTTTCAGATTAGTTTATGAGTTCACTTTTTGATGGCATCCAGGCCCATACTGCATAGGTATGCAAATGAGGATGTTTCATTGGGAGCCTGGTTCATTGGCTTGGAAGTTGAACATGTGGATGATCGTGCCATGTGTTGTGGGACTCCTCCAGGTGATGTAAATTACTTTGTAAATCGATAAATTATTTGATTTTCTATGATTAATTTTTATAATCTTGAGCCGTATAGAACAAGTTGTCAACAAGTATATAAGTTATTTCCAAAATGATAAAAACATCTACACGATTGAAATTTCTAGTTTATCATTGAATGCAGAGTAATAAAAACGAAATCAATGGATAGAATAAGAAATCATGGTATTTTTATACATTTTTTTTAAATGTCAAAAGAAATTTTTCATTCAAACCACTAATTTTTTATGGTCTTTAGAAATCTAATTTGTGTATCATTTTGCTAAAAACCACTCAAAAGAGAGGCCATGGTAATAATAACTGAAGTATCTTTATAGCTTCTCAATTAATAAGAAATTAAAAATGGTTTCATTAATTAATCACATTAATTTCACCAAACCGATCTTATACTATGAAGAAACAATACTTTGTTTCCTTAGAATCATCACTAATAAGATTAATCTAGCGTTTTCTTTTTCATAACTTAAAGAATATATGAAAAACTTATTGATTTTGAAAAAATTTTGATTTAAAAGGAATTGTATTTATAATATAATAGTGGATGTACAATTAATTACTAGATATAGGAAGGGAAGTGCGAAAATTTACTTTAGTTAATTGGTTTATTGTATCTAACGATGAATTAATACATGGTCGATTGAATGAGTGATTTTTTTTACCAAAAAAAGTTAGGTGCATGTATATACAATAAATTTGGCTGGAACATACTTACACCCTTAATTAATTAAGGAACCCAAAGTCATGAGTTATCCGCATGATTACTTTTTACTTTTTTGTGTGGGGCATCTAATCTTTTTATCTTTTGCAATAATTTGGTCTACAGTTGGAAACACGATGAGAAATGTTTTTGTCTCTTTCTCTTAGTGGAGGTTATAGACCTTGGTAATGAAGCTTGATAATTGTAATGTAGACTGGTTTTAGCACATAGATTGAAAAGGAATAGCTAGCTAACAGACAGAATATTAAATAAAATCGTGAAAGGACCGACAATGATATATTGCAAACCTCTTAATTAAAAAAATAATCCATCTGCTCACTAATTTCTTGTTTGCTTGTTTGATGTGTCATCTAAATTAGTTTCTGAGTTAATTATTCTTTTCTCTGCTCTAGTTTTAATGTTTTCGACACAAAAATTTTTCCTTCCTGTTATATTGCTGCAAATGGATAATTTTGGGCGCTTGAACACTGATATTTGCTTTGATGTGCTATCACGATTGCCAACAAAATCTCTGATTGCATTAAAGTGTGTTTCTAAAAGGTGGCATGAGCTTATATCTAACCACATTTTCATCAAAGATCAGTCTCAAAAGAGAGAACCGCTATTTGGATTCTTCTTCCAGCAGAGGTTCCAGTGGTGCCTTGATGATATTGAAACAATTACTTATATCACTGTTGAATTTGAAGGTGCTGGATTACAGCACACGATATTTAGTTTTCTACCTGAGAATGTTGTGGTTATGGCATCATGCAATGGACTGGTTTGTTGCCGTAGCTGCTCACCTTTCCATGACCCATCTATCTATGTGTGTAATCCCTTGAACAGAGAATGGAACAGGCTGGATTGGACTAATCCTGATAAAGAAACCAGCTTTGCTCTAGCATTTGATCCATGTTGTAATCCCATGCAGAGTTCAACAAATTTCAAACTGGTTAAAGTGCGGCAATATGAGGCTAGAACTGAGCATCTTTACTTTTCATTTGACATATATTCTTCAGATACTGGTGCTTGGAGGACATCAAAGGAGATCTGCTTGTGCAATAACAGATTGTACACGAACAAAGGCGTTTTCATTGGAGGGTGTTGACCCAGGTATGGCAACCCAAGAGGGGGGGTGAATTGGGTTTTTATTTATCAAAATGGATTTAGAAAACTTTTCTTGAAACATCAAAATTATTTAACTCTTTCTTTGAGAATAAAGGTGAAGAAGATGAAATTAGAATTTATCAAAGATGCAATCAAAAGAATAATAATGATGAACAATCACAAGTGCAAGTAAATGTAAAGAGGAAAGGGATAGAGAGAGTGCAAACTCAATTTACGTGGTTCGGCAAACCTTGCCTACGTCCACGGGCTCCTAGCTCCACGAGCTAAGCTTTCCACTAAGTTGTAGAAATCTTTACAACTTGTTTGATGAACAACCTCACCAAGACTTTTTCCTTCAACTCTTGATAACACCACACCAAGAGTTCTTCTTGATGAACAACCTCACCAAGGCAACTTCCTTCAACCCTTGATAAACACCACACCAAGAGTTCTTCTTGATGAACAACCTCACCAAGGCAACTTCCTTCAACTCTTGATAACACCACACCAAGAGTTCTTCTTGATGAACAACCTCACCAAGGCAACTTCCTTCAACCCTTGATAACACCACACCAAGAGTTCTTCTTGATGAACAACCTCACCAAGGCAACTTCCTTCAACCCTTGATAACACCACACCAAGAGTTCTTCTTGATGAACAACCTCACCAAGGCAACTTACTTCAACTCTTGATAACACCACACCAAGAGTTCTTCTTGATGAACAACCTCACCAAGGAAAGAGTTCTCTCAAGGATAACTTTGATCCTTTACAAGATGATCTCACTCTCACCACAATACAAGAACAAATAAAATTTTTACAACAAAAGTACAACTCTCTTCAAAGAGTAGATAAAGAATATTAAAGCTCTCTAAACTTGATATTTCTCTTATTTGTGGCTTGATAGATTCTTGTCTCTTCTTGTTGAATGCATGGGAGAAGGGCTCCTTTTATAGGCAAACGAGATGAACTTAATCAAGTGAAGACACCATCTCCAAATTTTCTGTCCACCATAAAAACCATAATCTGTCTGCCATTTTTGTCAATGTTCTGTTGAAATTTGAAAATCTGCATTTGGATATTTGTAGCTCAAGATATGGTCAAAACACCATTCGGTGCTCATGTGACTTGATTTTTCTTCCTTGTGTCAGTCCACCGAATTAAATGATAATTCTGTCAGCTATTTCCGTTTGAAATTTGAATTTCTTCAAAACATAAAAGATCTGCATATTTGAATAAGCTTTCCAAAACATTAAGAATCAAAGAATTTGGATATCTCTATCTTAAGATATGGCCAAAACACCATTCGGTGCTCATGTGAGTTGATTTTTCTTCCTTGTGTCAGTCTACCGACTTGCATGTCAATTATGTCGGCCTTCCATTTGAAATTTGAATTTATTCAAAACATATGAAATATGACTCATTAAGTCAGCTTTCCAATGCCATAAGAATCAAGTTATTTGGATATTTGTAGCTCAAGATATGTCCAAAAGAGTATTCAGTGCTCATGTCAGTTGCTTCTATTTGTTTTTCAACTTGCATAACGATTTGGACGACCTTACACTTGAAATTTGAATTTATTTAAAACATATAAAATGTTATAAATTGAGTAAGCTTTCTAAAGGCTCAAGAATCACATCATTTGGACATTTGTAGAGAAATATATGACCAATTAATTTAACATTGCTCATGTGTCACATTCCTTAAATCAAACCTTGTACTTAAACGTTGGTGCCTTTAACATGTAGTCTTCTCCTTAGCTTCAACACTTCATTTTAATAAGCCTCTTCTTGATTTTATAATTATTTCAATGATCTTAGTCTTGCACATATATAAACATGTTAGTAAATCTCAATTAATCAATGCGTATTGTTATCATCAAAATTATCATGCAGCCTTAGGGCTAACAATCTCCCACTTTTTGATGATGACAAACCATTGATTGCTTTAAAATATAATCTAAAATCAAGAATGAAAATAAAATCAACAATAAGCAAAAAGAAAGCAATTGTTATGAATATAAGCAAACCATCCAAACCATCCATTTCTCCCCCTTTTGTTATCATCAAAAAGATGTAATCAAATTAAGTACTCCCCCTAAATATATTCTCCCCCTTAACATATGCTACGATTCAAATATCATATAAAAGCAAAATTAAGACATATCCAACATGCCTAATTCTCTTCTAATTATAAAAAATATTCTTGACTAAGGGGTTTAGTCATATTAGGTCTAGGGATACTTCCCAAAATTGATTTCGCTCAAATTGTTTTTTTTTTTTTTTTTGTTTTTTTTTTTCGTTTTTTTTTTTTTTTTTGTTCAATTCTTCTTGCATAGCTAAAATCCAACTTTCGTCATTTTCGGCTTCTTTAAAAGATTTGGTTCAAATTGAGAGACAAAAGCAAAATGATTACAAAAATTCTTAAAAGAAGATCTAGTTTTCATACCTTGTGATGGTTCACCAATAATGAGATCTTTTAGGGTGAGCTTTTGCATATCTTCATTCCTTTGATAATCTTGGGAATAATCAATTACTTCCTCAACTTTTCTTGTTGAAGTTGTAATTCATCTTGGCTCTTTTCATCAAGCCTTGATTCATTGATTTGCTTTTCTACCTCAACAATATCATCATCTAAATTCTTTGGAGAAATCACATTAGTGTCATCAAATTCAACATGCATAGAATCTTCAATAGCAAGAGTCTTTTTATTAAAAACTCTATATGCTTTACTATGGTTGGAGTAGCCAACAAAAATTCCAACATCTGCTTTTGCATCAAATTTTCCAAGGTTATCCTTAGTGTTTAAAATAAAACATTTACATCCAAAAACTTTAAAAAATCCAATGTTGGGTTTTCTTCCTTTCCAAAGTTCATAAGGAGTTTTCTTTATTAAAGTTCTAATATGGACTCTATTGATTATAAAGCATTCGGTATTAACGGCTTCGGCCCAAAAATATTTTGGCAAATTATTTTTAAGTAACATGGTCCGAGCCATTTCTTGGATAGTCCTATTTTTCCTCTCAACAACACCATTTTGTTGTGGAGTTTTAGGTGCGGAAAAATTATATATGTTCAAAACCATTTTCATCACAAAGATTTTCAAATGCAACATTGTCTACTTCACCACCATGATCACTCCTAATGGGCACAATAGAATAACCTTTTTTATTTTAGAATCTTTTTGCAAATTTTAAAAAAGCTGGTGTGGCCTCATTTTTAGTTTTCAAGAATAACACCCAAGTGAATCTTGAATAATCATCCACAATAACAAAAACATAATACTTTCCACCAAGGCTTTGAGTTTTTGATGGTCCAAATAAATCCAAATGAAGTAATTGTAGAGGTTTATTTGTTGAAATAAATTTCTTTTGTTTAAAAGAAGTTCTCACTTGATTTCCAAATTGACAGGCATCACAAATCTTATCCTTTTCAAATTTTATTTTTGGAAGACCATCAACTAAATCATTTTTAGAAATTTTTGAAATTGTGTCCATGCTAGCATGACCTAATCTTCTATGCTATAACCAAGCATCATGATTAACAATGAAATAATTTTCCACATGATCATCAATATCAATTGTATAAATATTACCACATCTATTACCCATAAATAATATCTTATTGTTACTAACATCTTAAGACAATCTAAGGGTCCCCCACAATACCATTACAGAAGATATAGCTCATTATAGGAGGTATCACCACTAATCCTAGGCCATATAAGCTATAAACAATCATGTATGTGACACACCACCACCTCCTCATTAACAAGCAAAATATTTTCAATAATAGGTGAAGAAAGGTTACCAATATCACCATGTCCGATTACCCTTCCTTTGGCATTATAATCGAAGGTCACATGTCCTCCTTTCTTCATGATTAATCTTGAGAACTTGGAGGCATCTCCGGTCATATGCCTTGAGCATCCACTATCTAAGTACCACTTGTGTTTGCCACTCCTTTGTTTCTACAATCAACATTAAAAGAGCGAATTTTTGGTACCCAAATGTTCATGGGTCCTTGGGGGTTAGTTATGGTACTTTTTGGAACCCATATTTGTTTCAAATTAGGATTTCTCTTAATATAGCAAGAATACACTTTGTGTCCTTTTCTTCCACAATAAGTACATGAATAATTAGGATTATTCCTAGAAGATGCATGAACAAAATAGTTTTTAAAATACTTTTGATTTTTATGAGTTTTATATCCTAACCCTCTTTTATCAAAAACACACCTTTGGTTTTGTAACATAGAGTTCAAATTTTTTGTGCTTTTTGTAAAACTATCAACAATATTCCTTAAGTCATAATTTTCCTTTTTCAAAATAGCATTTTGTTTCTCCAATTTATCAAAATCCTTTTGTTTTAAAATGTCATTTCAGTTTTTAATAAATGTATTTGACTTTCCAAACTTTCAAAATCTTTTTGCTTTAAAATTTCATTTTCATTTTCTAAAGCTTCATTTATTTCCACCAACTCTTCTAAATGAGATAACATGATTTTTTACTTCTTTTTGAAAGCATTGATTTTTGAATTTTGTTTATCAACTTGTACATGTAAATTTTGGAATGCTTCAAGTAATTCATCATATGAAAGCTTAGGATCATGATTTAGAATACTTATCTCATTTTCTCTTAAAGCCATGAAGCACATGTTGCCACTTTGCAATCTTCTTCTTCATTCTCCTTCAAGGTGATTTCATGAGTCATGAGAGAACCCATAAGTTCTTCTAATGGTAGTTTGGTGAGGTCCTTTGCTTCTTAAATTGCCGTCACCTTTGGCCCCCAAGATTTTGGTAGACAACTAAGAATCTTTCTCACCATTTCAACATTAGAATAAGATTTACCAAGAGATTTCAAACTATTAATAATATCCGTAAATCTGGTAAACATTTCAGAAATTGATTCATCCGATTTCATCTTAAAAAGCTCATAACTATGAACTAGCATACTAATTTTAGATTCTTTAACTTGACTAGTTCCTTCATGAGTTACTTCAAGTGTGTGCCATATTTCTTGTGCCGTAGAACAAGTAGATATTCTATTAAACTCATTTCTATCTAGAGCACAATAAAACACATTCATAGCTTTAGCATTCAAACTCAATTTCTTTTTATCATCTTCACTAAACTCTTTAGGTTCTTTAAGCATGCATTCCCCATTTTCAATTTTGGTAGGAACAAAAGGTCCTTCCAAAACAATAGACCACAAATCATAATCAAAAGATTTCAAGAAAATACTCATTCTAGTTTTCCAATAAGAGTAATCACTTCCATTAAAAAATGGAGGTCTAGAGATTGAAAGTCCCTCAACATATGAAGTTGAATTAAAAGTTGCCATAGCTCAAAAATCGATTAAGATTTAAAAAATTGAGCAACCTTGCTCTGATACCACTTGTTGACCCAGGTATGGCAACCCAAGAGGGGGGGTGAATTGGGTTTTTATTTATCAAAACTGATTTAGAAAACTTTTCTTGAAAGATCAAAATTATTTAACTCTTTCTTTGAGAATAAAGGTGAAGAAGATGAAATTAGAATTTATCAAAGATGCAATCAAAAGATTAATAATAATGAACAATCACAAGTGCAAGTAAATGTAAAGAGGAAAGGGATAGAGAGAGTGCAAACTCAATTTACGTGGTTCGGCAAACCTTGCCTACGTCCACGGGCTCCTAGCTCCACGAGCTAAGCTTTCCACTAAGTTGTAGAAATCTTTACAACTTGCTTGATGAACAACCTCACCAAGACTTTTTCTTCCAACTCTTGATAACACCACACCAAGAGTTCTTCTTGATGAACAACCTCACCAAGGCAACTTCCTTCAACTCTTGATAACACCACACCAAGAGTTCTTCTTGATGAACAACCTCACCAAGGCAACTTCCTTCAACTCTTGATAACACCACACCAAGAGTTCTTCTTGATGAACAACCTCACCAAGGCAACTTCCTTCAACCCTTGATAACACCACACCAAGAGTTCTTCTTGATGAACAACCTCACCAAGGCAACTTCCTTCAACCCTTGATAACACCACACCAAGAGTTCTTCTTGATGAACAACCTCACCAAGGCAACTTCCTTCAACTCTTGATAACACCACACCAAGAGTTCTTCTTGATGAACAACCTCAACAAGGAAAAAGTTCTCTCAAGGATAACTTTTATCCTTTACAAGATGATCTCACTCTCACCACAATACAAGAACAAAGAAAATTTTTACAACAAAAGTACAACTTTATTCAAAGAGTAGATAAAGAATATTAAAGCTCTCTAAACTTGATATTTCTCTTATTTGTGGCTTGATAGATTCTTGTCTCTTCTTGATTTTACAATTATTTCAATGATCTTACTCTTGCACATAAATAAATATGTTAATAAATCTCAATTAATCAATGTGTATTGTTATCATCAAAATTATCATGTAGCCTTAGGGCTAACAGAAGAAAGCAGCCAATGGGAGGGAAATTGATGATAAAAGGAAGGCGGAAAGGAGGCAATAGCAAATTGATGGCAGTCACTTTAGAGAGAAGCTGTGAGAGATAAGAGGGGAAAGGTTGGAAGGTAGGGCGAAGGGGGAAAGTGGTGGGAGGTTTTAAGCCCCTTCTACGGCGGTTTTAATAACCGCCTCGTAAAAAGTTCACGTGTCAGTATGTACGGCTGTTTTTAAAAACCGCCGTATATACCTGCCGTATAAACCCCGATTTCTTGTAGTGAGCTTTAAATTCATAGAGACTTAGTAATAGTAGTTAACACAAGATAATACAAAGGTAGACAAAGATTTACAATCATCAACACCTGGTAAAAGGTGAAATTGTCGCCATTCATGACAAATAGCCATATCAAAAATTGATTTTGATCCTGGAACATCCACAAACACCTGATCCTTCTTGTCATCCATCATTTTCCTCATTTTCTCCAATCTAACAACCTTTGTTTTCAAGCTTTCTGCAGGACCATCCCAGATAACCTTTTCAACCTTCTTTGAACTAGAACAATCTTTGGCCAATGCTATGAATTACAACTAAACAAGAGCCTAGACTTATGTATCAAATACATTAAGATACAAAATCAAATGATTCATGCTATAAAATAAATGCTTAATAAAGCATATATTTAGGATAATAAATTCCCTTGGGTTGCTATTGTTAAAATAATACTTATAATGATAACAATAATAATAAAGGAAATAAACAGATTTGTCGTAAATTTTTTCGAATTGTACTCTCAATTATATTTCATAAGTTTGATTTTTCACTTAAATTTAATTGATTATAACTTTCTAAAACAGTTCGTCTTGGTTGGAATTTAATTTGAGCAAACGAATCATTTGATGCATCACAGATTTATTAATCATCTTATTGCATCTTAATTGCCCCAAGTTATAAAATAATTAAGAAATGTTACAATGTTTTTAAAATTGTAATAGTTTATTAATTAGAACTCGTTCCATTCATTAGTTAAGAGATGAGTAAATTTGATTTACGTTTCTCAATTTATTATCAAATTCCATGCCCTTTAAAAATTAATTCAAAAGAGAAGCGTATAATGAATTCTAAAAATAGTTTCACAATTTTGGGCAATTTTCAGATTCCAAATATTAATCATAACTAAAACAAAAGAATATGTCCCTAAAGCAAGCAGGAATTTATTTAGGGTGAACCAAAATATATATTTATTTTTCTAGCATTCTTTATCTTATTTGATTCAAATATGAACAATTAATGTCGAATAAATGAATGATGCATGAGCTGATTTCAACTAATTAGCAAGCATGAAATTAACATTTCTAATCTCTTAACTATTAATAAATAAATAAGCATTAATATTCATGATCTATATAGACATATATAAATGATCAAATTCTGTTACCTTTATCTTTCAAGAAAGTTAAACCAATTCAACTATCCAATCCTTAATCTTGAATATCTAATTTTATTTTTTTTCACGGAACTAAGGATGGATCGCAGCAGCAAAGAAAATGATAAAAACTTGCCAATTAAATTGGTTCTCACAGAGAATCATGTATCCGCTGGCATTAATATTCCTTTGTACTACTCTAAATCAACATATGCTAACCAGCTTGTTGACAGTGAAATTGAAACCATCCGAATAAAAGGAATTCAAATCAAATTGCATGATTGGGATGCTGGAAAAACTTATCCAAAATTTAAACTAAAAAAGTATAAAAACCACTGTACTTATCTTCTTCAAGGCACTAAGGTTTTAGCTAATGACAGACAACTCAAACCAGGAAACGATGTTTTACTCAAATATGACCAAAGCCGGAAAATGTTTTTTTGCTGTTTCTGAAAGGGTAAGCTCTTATATCATGTCTTTAATTTATTTTATTTATTATATGGTCCATAATTTTAGTTGATCTATGATTAATAATTTTTGTATCGACAATTTTTTCTTGGATATTTCAATTCATTGGTAGCCAAAGTTGAATAACCACTGGATGACTTTATTCACTTATGCTATGATAGAATTGCATATTTTCTTAATGATTACTGATATGATGTTTTCAGTTTATATTACATCTAATCAATGGTTTTTCTTATTAATATTAATTATTTTATTTTTTAAGTTAGTAAAGAAATATCTTAACCCAATCACATGCGACATATCTGCCAATTGTAATTGATAGCTAATTGATTTATTTTATTTCTTGTTGTAGAGCCAGGAGAAACAAAAGAAAGAGGGTACAGGGGGTGGCAAATAAAGCTTATAAAACTCCCCTTAATAAATATTGGTTATGAATGCGATAAAATAAATACTTAATCTTAATCACTTATTTAGGATTATGAAATAAATGCTTAATCTATTTAGGATTATGAAATAAATCCTTAATAAAGCGTATAATTAGGATAATAAGTATCCTTGGATTGCTATTGTTAAAATAATACTCATAAGGATAACATTAATAATAATGGAAATAAACAGATTTGTCATAAATTGTCTAGATCTTCTCAATTATATGGCAAAAGTTTGATTTTTCACTTAAATTTAATTGATTATAAATTTTCAAAATATTTTGTCTTGCTTAGACTTTAATTTGAGCAAATTAATCATTTTATGCATCATAGATATATTAATCATCTTATTGCATCTTAAGTTGCCCAAGTTATAAAAATAACTGAAAAATGTTAGAATATTTTACCAATTTAGTGGTTTATTAATTTGAACTCCATTTATTAGATAAGAGAAGTGTAAATTTCGAATTTAAATTAATATACTGAATTCTAAAAGTATTTTTATAATTTTCTGCAATTTTGATGAGATTCCAAATATTATTCATAATTAAAACAAAAGAATATTTTGCAAAAGTAAGCAGAAATTTATTTACGAGGAACCATATATGCCATGCCTTTATCTTATTTGATTCAAATATGAATAATAATGTCATATAATCTTATCTTTTTTCCTCCTCTTATAAAGAGTACTTTATGATATTTACTATACTATACTATACATAAGATAATAACTTACTAGTCGTAATAAAACCAACAATCTTGCAAGTTTTGAAATTGTCTCTATTCATTATACTACAAAAGTTTGATTGATGAATTAAATTTAATTGATTTTGAATTATTAAAAGTTTCTCATGCTAAGGATTTAAATTTGCCAACATTATAAACACATTATCCCCATTTTTTTTTTAACTCTATAAATTTTTACAAGATGAGAATTAGAGTTCATGATAAACAAAGAAAATAAAACTTCACTTTTATGTCTTTTAAGAAATTTCATTTATGGATGTCTAGCAGTAAATATTTGCATAGAATAATATTAATATGTGTTCAGAACACTTTTTAGGTACAAATAGCCCCGTCTTGTAACTTAAAATAAAGATGAATGTATGATTAACTCGCAAGTGCTAATTAGAAAAATTAAATATTTCTAATAGTTGAATCAAAATACATCAATGTTTAATAAGAGTGTATTTACTATA
>SNVD02000822.1:0-14116 GCA_013180625.2 Boswellia sacra | reverse complement strand
CTCTCCGGCGGGCCCACAACTCGCTCGCTTGGGCAGTTTCGCCGAATTCGAGCACTTGATCAGACAGCAACTCCGCCAGCTCGCCGCCAGCGCGCACAACAATGAGAGCGCCGCCGATCCGTCGCGCTGGCCCCCGGCGGCGGCGGCGGCGGCGAGTGTGCGCTCGAGCGCGCCCGCGATCGGAACTTCGCAGCTCAGCGCCGTCCAGTCGCCGCCCTCGACGACTACCTGGCCGTCCGCCGACGACGACAGCGGTCTGCTGCGCGTGCTGGCCCAAGATGCCGCCGCCACGACCGCCGCCGGAGCTCATAATCGCACGAGCTTATCGGGCGCGGGCCAGCCCCCGTGGGTCGGCTCGCTGGTCGCGGCCAACTCGTCGAGCGGTGCGCCCAACTCGGCCGAGCTGCTCGAATGCTACAATCAGCTCCAACTGGCCGACTACTACTCGGCCTACGACACGCTCGTGGGCCTGCGCATCGCCTCCACGCTGAGCCTCCTGTTCGTGGTCTTCATCCTGTTCGTCATCTACAAGACCGGCTGTCGCGACGGCGAGCGCACCAGTCGCAGCCAACTGCGCCTCACCTCGTCCGTGGCCGGCCCGGCGGCCAAGACTCGGAAGCCGTGGCCGCGCGAGCCGCCGGCCGTCGTGCTGAGCGCGGGCGCGGGCGCGAGCGACCACAGCCACGCCACTAGAGATCTAAGCGGCGGCTGCGACTCGGCGCCGCCGCCGCCGCCGCCGCTCGCCGACCAGAGCGCTGGCTCGCGAGAGGCGCCGGCCGCGGCGAGCTGTCTCGTGGACATGGCCGACGCCTGACGGGCGCCAATTAGCCGGCGCGCCGCCAAGTCGGTCGGCCGCTTGCTCGGGGCGGCGCTCAGAGTGACGACGACGACGACGACCACGACCACGACGACGACCACGACGACGGACGATTTCAGCGACGCCGACCGCCGCACGCTAATGGTCAATGTGCCATAACAGGCCGACAGCCGCGCGCCTGGGCCCTCGCCACGCTCGCCGCCTCTTGTCAGCGCGCGCCGCTCGGCGCCTGAGAGTGTACTCAGGCCATAAGCTGGTGAGTCCGCCAGATGAGAGGCCGCCCAACGCCGCCCCCCACCGAGCCAAGCGGCGGGCGGCAAGCGGACGGGCCTCGCAACACGCGCAGGGTGGCCGCCGCTTGTTGGCGGGCGGCAGACGGCACTTGTTGTTGTTGTTGTTGTTGTTTTTTGCACTCGCCGCCCTCGAGGTGCGGGCCAACAATGCGGCGCGCAGAGCGCCAAATTAACTTTCGCCCCACTGCGACGGGCGGCGGCCAGGGGCGGCGAGCGATTGTTGCGGACGCGGACGTTAAATAAAAATAAAGGAAGAAGGAAGATCGCGGCCACTCGCGAGCAGCAATCGGCCGAGTTAGTGAGCGAGCCAGCGAGCGAGCGGGCGAGTCAGTGAGTGAGTGAGAGAGAGAGAGACAGAGAGAGAGAGCGCCCGTGCGAGCGGGACGCCGACCACGACCGACGGCCGCGAGTCTCGGCCAGCCACCAGAGCACACGAGCAGCCACACGGCCAGCCGCCGACGGGAATCCGCGGCTGATTGTGTGTTTTGTTGTCGTGCCTCAGCCTCGGCCTCAGCTCGGCGGCGGCCACTCGTCAGCCAGTCGGCGGCGCGCCGCTTATCTGCTGCGTGCCGCCGCTCCGGCCGAGCGGGCCCTGGTCATCAACATCATCATCGGCCCTCCAGTGCGGCTGATTCGGCCAAGTGAGCGTGCGCACGACGCTCGCTTTGCACTTTAAACTTTAAATTGCCAACTCGGCCGGGCCCCTCGCTGGGCCGCACAGTTGTCCGTGCGCCCGCCAGCTCCACTCCGCTGGGCCGCTTCTTCGGCTTCCTGCTCGCCTCTCGCGAGCTGACCAGATGAGAGAGCGCTCGCCACATTGGCTAGCTCGAGCGGCGCCGCCGAGTAGCGGAACTGAGCACGCGCTCCACTGGCTTCGAGCTGCCAGTCGCGACCGGCGCCAACTGTTGCCCGCCCACTCGAGCGCACCTGAGGCGCTCGCCTGCGCCAAGCTCGCCCGCTGTCGCAGCAGTCACGCCCTCGTCGGGCGTCGGGCGTCGGGCGTCGAGGCGCCGGGTCGCAGCTTCGGCCGCCACGAGCTGCGAGTGGCGTCGAAGCTCTGGGTCGGCGCCGGCCGACGAGCTGGCGCGCGGCACGGCCGAACTGGCTCGTCGGCGGGGAGATTTAAAGATGGCGACGACCTGAAAATACGGACCCTAAATAATGTGCGCGCGCGGGGGACGCACGCGGCGGCGCGGCCAAACGCAAGCGCGAGCGCCAACGCTAACGCTAACGCAAACGCAAACGAGAACGCAAACGTGAACGCGAACGGGCGGCCCAGAGTCGTCGGAGCCAAAGCCAAGCGCGGCCGCGGCGGAGGCCGAGTCGTGTCGAGCCGAGCCGAGTCGAGTCGAGTCGAGTCGAGTCGGGCGGGCCAGCGAGCGAAAGCTGAAGCGAGTGCGCCCGCCGCCGCGGCCGATGCGCGCGCAACACCGACGCGCCGATCCAGAGCGAGCGCGCGCGTATTGTTGTTGTTTTCTGTCGCCACCGCCGCCGCCGCCGCCGCCGCCGCTGCTGCCGCGACCGAGCCATCGCCTCTGGCGCGAGCGCGCGCGCGCACCCGAGCCACAGCCAGGGCGATACAAGCGAGAGCGAGTGAGAACCGGCCAGTAGATCTGCGGTCCGATTGAGAGCCACCAGACGGGCGGCCAAAGCGCTGGCAAAGCGGGGACGCCGATGCCGATGCCGATGCCGACGACGACGACGACGACGACGACGACGACCCACCGACCGACCGACTGAACGACCAGCAGGCCCAGCAGGACCACGACTGGCTACAGTTTGAGCAGTCGACACTCTCGGCCCGGCGACTCTCAACTCAGTCTCCCAGACTCTCCCACTGTTTCTATCGCTATCGCTCTCCCATTCTGCCTGTCTCTCTGTCTCTCTCTTTCTCCCTCTCTCTCTCTCTCTATCTCTATCTCACTGTCTCCGTCCTACGCTCACACTCGCGCTAGTCGTCTCATCCGACGACAACAGTTACCAAGTAAGCAATTGACTACAATCAGCATCTGGGGTCCCGCCGATCATCACGAATGCTCACCACAAACACCAAAACCACTGCGATCCGCCTGCGACGCTGATTCAGCCACATACAAACCTCAAGCTTGGCCCTTGTTTGCAACCAAATTCTTCACATCCACATAGATACACTCATTCGATCAAACACACACACACACACAGCCACACACTCATAAGCCATCCCCACTGGCACTCGGCGCCGGCCGCTCGCCAACCAACATCACTTAGTCCACAACAAACCGCATCAACATGTTCGCTGTCAGACTCGGCGGCTCAACAATTGGATCGCACAGGTTCGAGCCACCCTCCTCCACTAACACCAACACCTCAAGCTCATGCTCGTCATCATCTGTTACCTCATCCTCCACATCCTCATTGTCGCCATCAGCTGGCTCGCCCCTCTCCTCCACAAGCTCCTCCTCATTGGCAATCCACTCGTCCACCTCAAACATGTCCTTGGCCACACACAACTTAGACACAGATCTCTCCAACAGTCCCGAGTCCACCCAAACGACCACAACCACAATCCACCAACAACACCACCGCAACAACAACAACAACAACACCCCCTCATGCAACAAGCAACAAGAGCAACCATCTTCTATTTACACGACAAGTTTGCCTACCAAACGCCCGGCCAACCATATCAAGCGACCCATGAACTCTTTCATGGTCTGGAGCCAAATACAGCGCAAAAAGATTTGCACCGAATCGCCCGACATGCACAATGCTGAGATTAGCAAGCGGCTTGGCAGAGAGTGGAAATTGTTGTCGCATGCCGAACGACAGCCCTATGTCGAAGAGGCTGAGAGGCTGCGTGTAATACATTTAAAAGAGCACCCGGACTACAAGTATCGGCCCAGGAAGAAGGCCAAGAAATCGATAAGTGACACCAGCAGCACCATTAGTAGTGCCAGCAGCACTGGGACCATTGGCAACTCTAGCCACACCACCAATACCAACACTATCACAAGTCTCTTGAATCCGAATACAATCAGTGATAGTACAAGCAGCAGCAGCTCTACAACCCCAACCACAACGATCACAACATCCGCTATCAGCAACACAATCAACTTCAACAAGGCGAATAACTTTACCACCAGCACCAATCACTTCATTGACACCAACACGACAACCAGCGGAATCGGTGAAAATACCAATACCAATACCAACACCATCAGCGGCAGCAACATTAGCTTGAACTTCAACACAAATAGTAGCAGCAACAATATCATCACCATTGGCACCCACATCCCAAGTAGCACATCCAACAGCCTCATCTCAAGCAGCCTCACCTCGAGCACTTTTAGTGGAAGCA
This sequence comes from Boswellia sacra, assembly GCA_013180625.2. Taxonomy (NCBI): domain Eukaryota; kingdom Viridiplantae; phylum Streptophyta; class Magnoliopsida; order Sapindales; family Burseraceae; genus Boswellia; species Boswellia sacra. The sequence continues at coordinate 9,669 of SNVD02000822.1, read as the reverse complement.
CAGTGAGCAGTGCCATAAGTAGCACCACCAGCAACCTCAGCTTCGAACACGACACCGATTTTAACCCACAGTACTTGTACAATGATGATTTGACCTGTGCAGATTGGAATGTTGAAGACTTAGCACTTCATTCTGTTTTCCTGGAAGAGGATTGGTTTATTTAAATTTGCAGTTCCAATAAATGTGTGGATTACATGAAATTTTGACATATGTGTACCCGGTTATTACCAAAGTCGACTATCACAATGTAATTGTCGATGGCCGCTAAACCGGCCGGACGATCTAACTCGACAGCGTCTTTGCTTATATAACTAAATGATTGCGTATCCTTGTTCCAACATGCTACCCGATTGTTTCTCGAATCGGAACAGAATACAATTGACCCGTTTGTAGTTACGCCTTGTGGCCTTAGAAATTCACCCCATGATGATCCCTCCCCTAATCCAATGAATTTAGATTCATAGAATGTTTGTGGCTTACTGACCTGTGTGTGTGACGGTGGCTGCGGCGAAGAAACGATACTTTTCTGAGGTGTCAAGTTGTTGATAAGATAACTATTGTTGTTATTGAGGTAGTTCTTTTCAGTATTGCCACTTGTTGCTAGAAATGAGGTAGATGAAGTCACTAAATGTTGATCTTTCTCCGTAGCAGCTATCATCACTAGACGGTGCTTATTAAAGTCACTAACCACTATTTGCGATGGATTTAGGTAGACAACACCTCGAGGTGAATCTAAAGGTTGGTTAAAATGTGTTATATAACGTCCTAAGTTGTTGAATATTTGTATGCGCCTATTGCGTGTGTCACTAACAAGAATGTTATGGGTTGCACTGCAGACATCAATATCCCATGGATAGCAGAACTGGCCACATTTTGAACCACGTTCTCCGAACTTGAACAAAAACGAGCCGGAAAGGTCAAAAACCTGAACTCTATGATTGTCCTTGTCGGAAACTATAATGTGTTCCAAGGTGGGATTGAATACTATACCAGCCGGCCTATCAAACTGACCATGTCTTGAGCCTGGTCCATCACCAAACATGTGTAAAAATGTTACTGTTTGTCGAATTGAATCAAATTTGAATACCTGAATTCGGTTATTACTTCTATCTGCTATACCAATCAAATAATTCGACCATGATGGTGGCGATAATGCTGCTAAGTCTGAGTATCTTGTGATAGCAACGCCCCAAGGTCGACAAAAATTACCCGCTTCTGTTCCTTCGGTGCCGAACGTTAAAATACGGCGCCAAGTATAATTGTCGTTCTCAAATACATATTGACAAATGTGTACACGATTATTGCCAAAGTCGACTATCACGATGTAGTCATCGATCGCGGCTAACCCTGCCGGGCGATCAAGATCGACCACATCCTTACTTATATGATTGAATGATTGCGTATCCTTGTTCCAACATGCTACCCGATTGTTTCTTGAATCGGAACAGAATACAATTGACCCGTTTGTAGTTACGCCTTGTGGCCTTAAAAACTCGCCCCATGATGAGCCCTCACCGAGTCCAATGAACTTAGATTCGTAGAGTGTCTGGGGCTTTCTGATCTGTGTAAGCGGAAGTTGTGGTCTAGTGATGATGTTTTTTTGTGGTGTTAAATTTTTTATAAGATAGCTATTGTTATTGTTGAGGTAGTTCTTTTCGGGAGTCCCACTTGTTGCTAAAAATGAGGTAGATGAAGTTACTTTTTGTTGTTCTTCCTCTTCTGAAGTAGCTGCTATCATAACTAGACGGTGCTTATTGAAATCACTAACAACAACCTGCGAAGCGCTTAGATAGACGACACCTCGAGGTGAGTCCAAGGGCTGATTGAAATGTGTTATGTATCGTCCAAGGTTATTGAAAATTTGGATACGCCTATTACGAGTGTCGCTTACGAGAATGTTTTGCGTTGCATTACAAACATCAATGTCCCATGGATAACAGAATTGGCCACATTTTGAGCCGCGTTCGCCGAACTTGAATAGATAAGATCCGGAAAGATCGAATACTTGAACTCGATGATTGTCCTTGTCCGCAACGATGATGTGTTCTAAGTCTGGATTTATAACTATACCCGCTGGTCGATCGAATTGGCCGTGCCTTGTGCCCGGTCCATCGCCAAACATGTGTAAAAAGTTGACTGTTTGCCTAACAGCATCGAACTTGAACACCTGTATTCGATTGTTGCTACGGTCAGCGACGCCTATGAGATAGTTGGACCAAGTAGGAGGCGAGAATGCCGCCAAGTCTGAGTATCTTGTAATAGCAACGCCCCATGGCCTACAGAAATTACCCGCTTCAGTTCCCTCGGTGCCGAATGAGACCACTCGACGCCAAGTATAATTGTCCATGGTTTAGTACATATTAACAATGTAGATATTTAATATAATATATATGATATAATGATGAATATAAAATAAAATCTAATGGCATGACAAGGGCGCAACGAGTCGAGTTGGCATCGTCGACTCCGATGGCGGTGTCGAGCAAAATTTAGTTAACCTTTTCGCACTCATCCACACACAGACACACAGACTGGAGTGCGCAATGCGCAGAGTCGAGTTCGACGCGCAGTCTTTCGGGCAATCGCCAGTGTCGCACTGTTGCGCCGCTTGTCCTGTTCATTCACTGCAATAGCACGCAAATGCCCGAGGGAGGCGCACGCGTCCGCGCGCGCGCGAGAGCGAGACAGACAGACAGACGCACGCACCCATCCGAGACTGTTGCCAGCCGAGACAGACAGTATGACGCACTTACAAGGGCCAACAAAACTCCTGTTGAATTCGCTGACTGCACCGAGCGCGAGTCCAGCGCGCAATCTTCGATTGCACGCTGCGTCTGGCCTAACACCAGACGTGCGCCAGGCTCGTGCCTGCTCCTTCTGGACGGGGCCTGCCTGCGAATTGCAACTTGCGTTCCTGCGTCCCTTCGAGGCGCTCTCTGCGCCACACGGTGTTCGCTTGCCCTGCTCGTACACTCGCGTTCACCGCCTGTTGTCCGGCGCCTCCTCTTGTGCAGGATTGTTCGGCTTTTCACGGCTTCCCTGCCGCGGCATGATGAGTACGACGAGCATGATGATGACTAATGTGCCAGTCTCCGCCTCGAGCTGGCGCCACGGATTTGCATATACTTCATCAGGGCGAATGATTTGCATCCTGTGAATCTAAGCGAGCCCTAGGCACCATGAGCTCGACTGCTAGAATTTTGATATTCACAAGAGAATTTTCCACTGTCGATTATATGGAAGTCAAATATCTCGAGGATTGCCTCTGGTCACGAATTTGGCACACAGCACGCGGTGCGACCATTTAAACTTATCAGTCGGAGAATGACGACTATGGCCCGCTGGATGACACTCGAATTCTCCTCATAGGTAGCGCCACCGTAGAATTCGCGTGCGCGCCAATTTCGCCCATTGTTGTCAAACTCGAGTGTCTGAGCCAATCCTGTACGCGTTCTTCAACAAGTTAGAGTTCGGAACCATCCATCCGAGCTCACAATTGGCCATACCACAATCAATTAATCTTTTACTTCTAACAACAACTCAGATCTTCAATTCTGACTTGACCTTACATCAGTAGTGCATAGCCTTCAAATTCACAAATATCACCATGACTGAAACTGACCTGCGTGCACGTGAACTAGAGCTAGAGTACAGGAGCTTCCTGGACGATGAAGCCACAGATGGAATCTACCACAGCAAAGTCGAGCAAATGATCAAGCGTGGCGAAACTCGACTCATAGTCAAGATCAACGACACCAGGCGTAACCCTAGCTTCAAAGCTCGCGCCCAAGGACTCATCGAAAACTCTGTCGAGGAGATCGTAGCCTTTCAAAGGGCACTCAAAGAGTATGTCATCTCTCTAGATCCCACTTATGGAAGAAGCAAGTTTGAGTTCAATATCGGTCTCTGCGGTAGCTTTGGATCTCGTCATGTAACGCCCAGAACGCTCACAACGAGGTTTCTCAACAACACCGTCTGCGTGGAAGGTATTGTCAGTAAGCTTTCTCTCATCAAGCCCAAGATCGTCAAATCAGTCCACTACTGTCCAGCTACTAAGAAGACTATCGAACGACGCCACTACGACTTATCCTCCCTTGAGTATCATCCTTCATCCAATGCTCTCGAGATCCGTGACGAGGATGGAAACGCCATCGAGATGGAACATGGTCTATCTCTCTACAAAGACCATCAGACCCTTACACTTCAAGAGATGCCAGAAGTCGCACCCCCTGGACAATTACCGAGAGTTATCGACGTCATCCTAGAAAACGATCTTGTTGACAAATGCAAACCCGGTGACAGGGTACAAATTGTAGGCAGCTACAGGTGTTTGCCAAACAAGCAAGGAAACTTTACGAACTGTGTCTTCCGTACAGTTGTCATCGCTAATTACGTGGAGCAAATGTCGAAAGAAGTTTCCATGATGCTGACAGATAAGGATGTTAAAGCTTGTAAGAAATTGTCCCGAACGACAAGGTTCGATATTTTCGACAGGTTGGCTGCCTCTCTCGCCCCATCTATATACGGTCACGACCATGTGAAGAAAGCCATCCTTTGCCTCTTACTTGGTGGCCAAGAGAAAATCCTGCACAACGGCACACGCCTCAGAGGCGATATTAATGTCTTGCTGATAGGAGATCCATCCGTGGCCAAGTCACAACTTCTACGCTTCGTTCTTGGATGCGCTCCCAGAGCCATACCGACTACAGGTCGTGGATCCTCAGGCGTGGGTTTGACGGCTGCCGTAACCACTGATCCGGAGACAGGCGATAGGAGACTCGAGGCGGGTGCCATGGTTCTCGCCGACCGAGGAGTGGTATGTATTGATGAGTTTGACAAGATGTCTGACATAGACAGGACAGCCATACACGAGGTCATGGAGCAAGGTCGTGTCAGTATATGTAAGGCTGGTATACAAGCACGACTCAACGCTCGCTGCAGTGTTCTAGCTGCGGCCAACCCTGTCTGTGGTAACTACGACCCATACAAATTGCCCATGGTCAACATTGGCATGCAAGATTCATTATTATCTCGTTTTGATCTCCTCTTCATCATGTTGGATGTGCATGACCACGAAAACGACGAGAAGGTAGCTGATCATGTCTTACGTGTTCATCGATACCGACCAGCTAATGAGCTCGACGGTGAGCCAACCCAGATGAATGCGAATGCAAACTTTTTAACCACAATGCAAGATGATCAGAATGATGGCCAAAAAACTGTCATGTTTGAGAAACACAATCCACTGCTTCATGGACGCGATCGTAGTGAGAAGTTTTTCACAATAGACTTCCTCAGAAAGTATATCCATATAGCTAAGAGGGTAAAACCTCAGTTGACCGAGGAGGCTTGCCTCATGATTGGTCAACACTATGCGGAACTCAGGAAAGAAGATAAGAATATCGCCGACATAGCTAAAACCCAACCGATAACAGCCCGTACTCTCGAAACTCTGATTCGTTTGTCAACAGCTCACGCCAAGGCTCGCCTTAGCACTAAGGTCGAATCAGAAGATGCCGCAGCCGCTATCAATCTTATGCAACTCTCTGTCTATCACAAGGTTTTGCGGAAAGCAAAGGCGTCTAAAAAAAGGCCCCTCAAAGAAGCCGATGATGAAGAGATGTTGAGTGACCTCGAGTCAGATAACGAGACTCGAGACAGTGCCACTGTCACGATTGTGAGAAAACGTCGTCGACTTGCTGAGGCTGGTGATGAAGATCAGATGGATGTAGACAAAGCAGCCGATGGTGATTTAGCGAAAGAGAGTGAGGCACATGACGTTGTTGAAATGACAGAAGAACAGAGGAAAGCTGTTACTGGTAAGCTGGAACCATTCATGGATCTCATCAATGGATTATCTCGCAAGCAGCAAGGTGCGCTGACGCTTGATATGGACGTTGTATACGCGGAAGCGCAGAAAGAAATGCAATTGACTCAAGCGGAAACGGACATACTCATCCTTTTGATGCAACAAAAAGAGCTCGCCTGCCTCGATAATAACTTCCTTTACTTACTGATATGAGATGGTTTCAATGGTTGAAGCCCCAATGCAACGTTAAAAATATTCATTAAAACGAAGTCACGCTCTCGTGCCGCATGATTGCTATCATTATGATCTCACATAGGTTATTACATTAAGCATTTGGTTGCAAATAATGCATTGATTCTATCCGTTTTACACCTCCTGTATATACTTTCTAGCAAGAAATCAACAAACTGCCCATATTGCCCATCTACTTACTAAATTGTATAGATTGTTAGCAGTTTGTCGACGCCGTCAATGATTGTGTGATATGCATTTCCAGGTGAGGGATGTCAAATTGGAGTCCGGTTCAAATGACCCCGAATTAGTACGACTGCAGCCAGTCCATTATCCTTCGAGCATCGAGTTCAGGCATAACGATGTCAAACATTACTCATACAAATTCAAACTTGCGGATGACGCAGGCTGTGCAGGAAGGGTGTCATGTCATAAAAGCAGGCAACTCAAGTTTGGCTGCTGAGTGGGAGAACATCCCTGAGACTCTGATTCTTAACGGTGTTATTGGTGTCATTCTATTCGTTATATTCATATGGCTCACCTACATTGGCTGGCGCTATGCAGACTCTGAGGACAAACTCAAGAATCAGAACCTTGTCGCCTTCCTCTATGGCTACCGTGATCCTGAGCAGTGGTATGTCATTCCGCGCTTCGAGTTCATGCGTCACGAAGACCGTCACCATCAGCACGACCTCAACTATCCTTACATCTATGTACCGCCCAAACTACCTTTGGCTAATCCATTCGAAGTATTCGCACATGGTTACAGTAACGAGCCCTCAAAATCAGTCGACTCTCAAGAGCGCACTCAATCCTTGAATCTACTGAACCTGCAAGCGCACTCTCCGCAAGACCCGGAGCGCACTGTGAAGTCATCAGTCGGAAAGGTGCCGACTACAAAATCAGTCAATAGCGGAACCAGTGACCAGAATCTCCAGTCTACTAGAATCAAAAGTAGCGAGTCTTTGACTTCAAACTCGCCTATGAGATCAGCAACAACTATATCGCAGGTGGGCTCACCGGTTCCTTCGGTTACCAGTGCGAATAGCATATTGACCCAGGAGCGACCAGGCGTCAAAAGCTTAGCGAAACTCGTCACATCATCCTCAGTCAACCTTAACTCAACTACAACTAAGAACACCAATACCGACAACAACACAAGCGTAAATAACAACAACAAAATAGCCAACACAACGAATAACACAGAAGCCAACAATGTTTCCAACAACACTGGCGCGGCAAAATCCGCATTCGCTCAATCATTTTTCTACCCATCCATCTTGACGGCCGAACAGCTTCAAGCATCTGCTCTGAGTCGAAAATTGAACCGATTCTTTGCAATGTTCTTTCATGTGACCGATGCAGACATAATCTATGCCCGGGGTATTGATGCTTACGAATATCTGCTCTTCCAGAGACATCTCATCCTCATCGCCGCTATAACCTCTATTTTGTGTTTGTGCGTGATATTACCCATTCACTGGTTAGCTGGCTCTCAAGATGAGCGCCTCATATCAGCGACCACCTTTCAGCGCTCGACCATCAAGAATATAGCAACGAACACCCATTTTCATTGGGCCCATATGATCTGTTCGACCATCATCGTGGTGAGCTCCTTGAAAATCATGAACTCCTATAGAGATTCCATTATTTCTTCCACTGACCAACAACTGTCTCGGCGCACCCTGCTCATTGGTAATCTACCTGTGGAGCAGCGCAATCGAGCTTACCTTTTACGCATCCTACGTGAGCATTTCCCCCGCACCACCATCGAAGCCATACAGTTTGTTTATGATACCTCCCAATTAGATGACTATGAGAGCTATCTAAGCGCTACGATAGCGGCAAAAGACTATTGTCAGGCATACAAACGCAAGTACAACCATGAAATCCAAATCCACAAGACCGACGTCAATCTGGGTCGCGTTTGCGATGGATACTGTCGTTGTTGTTCGTTCATGTACGTGTGCTGTTGCTTTTGGACTAGAGAACCAAAAGAGCCGGGGACCATTTACTATGCAAGAGAAGAGGATTTGTATCGCGAGAAGATTGCCAAAACTTGTGAAAAAATTGTTAGAGAGCCCGCTGAGTATGCCTTCGTTACCTTCAAGTCCCATAGGCAGGCTAGGCGAGTAATCAACGAACTAGTCAACATGAAACACGAGGTGCTTGAGGGCAAGACCTGGACCGCTTCTCTAGAGAGAAGTGGACGCACGAACAGAAGCGACCGCTCGTCTGCCTCCTCATCTTCGGTGGTATCACACCCTCAGCAGGGTCCTACCTCCAACGATGTAGTCAAATCTACTGCTTTACCGCAAGAGATAGTCATCAGTCAACAAAACAGACGTGGTGAACATCCTGCGAGGCTAAACTCTAGATATATTGAGCTTGGGGCCAATGAGACTTCCGATCCTCTAGATCCTAAAAATGATCCACGCGTTCGCTCTATCAGGAGTCCGCCTTCACAGCTACTAGCAAGTGTCACGGCCAAACATGATTCTAGCAAACAGCTAGCTCGTGTCGACCCCGTACCAAAAGTCGAAATGTCACTCAGTGGTAGCCACAGATACAGACGCTCGCGCCCACTACAGCAATATGAACGCGAATCAGCCAAACACTTGGATGGACCTATTATGTGGTCAGTGCGCTATGCTCCTCACCCGGACAACGTCGAATTCAACGACTTGTTGAATATAGCGCGGACCAGCAGGTATACCACAATCTTCTTACACCTACTAATGGTGGTGATCTTCATGTTTATCACAACACCCAATGTACTACTCTCCATGGTCGAGAGGATTTCCATCCTGCGGCCAGATAAAGCCGTGCATCTGACTGGCTTTCAGGGGATAGCAATCAACTACATGTCAATATTGTTGCAGATAATAGCTACAGCTTTGTTGCCTGCTTTGGTGACCTTGATATCCAAACAAATCCCATACGAGGATAGCGCGGCTAAAAATCACTCTGTCATGTGGAAGGTATACTTATTTTACATCCTTATGGTCATCATTATGCCCTCGATTGGGATGAGTAGCGCACTCGCTTTATTTGAGGGCTCCAGGGACATAGATGCCAAATGTTTGTTCCCAACTGACAATGGAGCCTATTACATAAACTACATTATCTCATCCATCTTCCTTTCCACAGTGCTCGAACTGATCAAGCCAGTCGATATACTGTCGTACTATTTCATCCTCTGGACGAGTCGCTCGACCGCTGAGGTCGAGGGCGGTCGCCAGTTCATCGAGCGCGAGTTCTCCGTCGGCCTACAACATACTGGAGTTCTATTGATATTTGCCGTCATGATGACTTACTGCATCTCATGTCCTCTCATCGCGCCAGTGGGTCTGATCTATCTCGTCGTCAAACACGCCGTGGACCACTATAATCTCTATTACACTTATTTCACCAAAAAAGTCGACAAACGTCTACAATCGACCATAGTGATCTTTGTGAAGGTTGCACTGCTGCTCATGCTCTTCCAAACAACAGTGGCCATCTACATACATACGGGCACGAGCTACTTCTCACTGATAAGCCAAATTATCTTCTGGATCACACTCGCTGCCTTTGTTTTCAATTGCTTCTTCGACTGCACATCGAGATCTTTGCCGGTCTCGGCTAAG
>SNVD02000820.1:0-14041 GCA_013180625.2 Boswellia sacra | reverse complement strand
ATCGATACAATCAACTCCAAGAAATTGGTTGACTAGCAGAGGTGAAAATGAAGGTTTTTACTCCAATTTTGTGTAAGTTCCTCCAAAACTCCTACAAACATCAAAAACCACACAAAAACATAAAAATACCAATGAATATAGCAAAGAAACATGGACGAATTGATATGAAAATGATATATAAATAGACACTTATCAGATGCTCCTAAATCTAATATAGTTCTTTCAAACTTGGTATTACCAATGGTGCATGGAATGATGAACGTACCTGGATCTTTGCATTTTGGAGGAATTTTTCTTTGCAATACAGCTGAAACATTTTCCCCCACACTTACTTTCTCAGTTCCCTTCAACTTTCTCTTGTTGGTGCATAACTCCTTGAGAAATTTTGTACAACGAGGTGCTTGCTCAATAGCATCCAGAAGTGGTATATTTACCTCGATTTTATGAGAAATTTCTAGGATTTCTTGTTCTTGTTTCTCCTTCGATTGTGCAAATCTACTAGGAAAAAGTGGAGGAGAAAAATATGAAGGAATGGAGTTATAGCGATTTACCTGAGAAGTCAGTGTTTGTTCATGGGGGAAGGGTGTCATTCCTTCATCAGTTTGTGATTCTTTGGCAGGGACATCTAAATTGCTCATAATTTTGCAAAGTATCGCACAAGAATATCTCTTGATGACATCGTTTGACAAGATAATTCTTCTGAGCCTTGGCCCTCGAATTTGCTCATGCTAGTGGCCAATTGTCCCATTGATTTGCCAGGTTTTGGATACTTGCCCCAGTTTCCTGCTGGAATTGCATTGTGTTAGTGGCAAGTGCATTAACATTGTCCTGGAGAGACATACCCGAGTTTTGTGAAGCTGGTTGCGGTGCTGGATCTGTCTCTTATACACATCTAGATGTGTATAAGAGACAGCTTGAAATGGTTGCTGCACCCTTGGTTGATTAAAACCTGGTGGCCGATTTTGTATAGCATTTGGAGCGATTGGTTGACGATTCCCATATCTCAAATTAGGGTGATCTCTCCATCCAGCATTGTAAGTATTGGAGAAAGGATCATACCATTGCCTCGTTTGTCCTGGAAATCCACCCATGGCATTGGCTTGTTCCATATATTCTTCTTGTAAAGTTGGATACATGTCGATTGGATGCTCCATCGTAGAATATATCCCACATTCATAAGATTTTGCATATCTCCTACAGCCATGTTTTCCACAAGAGAGGTTAGCTCAGAAAGTTGTTGTTCAATGTTCAGAGTGCTTACCTCATTTACTCTCCATGGTACTTGTGGCTCAAATTCGCTACTGAATTGATAGAAGTTTACTGCCATGTTGTCTAAACACAAACAATCAGAAAAGAAAAACAAAGAAAATATGAATAAACAATGAAAACAAAATAACAAATCGATTAGAAAATCAATCCCCGGCAACGGCGCCAAAAACTTGATGCGTTCGAAACTAGCAAGTATACTGGTCGCACAAGTAATAAAGTGATGAGTAAGATATCGTTCCCACGAGGATTGATTCTAATTGAATTTGTTATTTCCAGCAACCATAAACTAAACAGGGGGGGTTTTTGTTGAATGCTTTACTAAATGAAATAAGAATGCAAGTAAAGAATAAAAAACAGAAAGTAAATTTGAATGAAAAATCAATGGGAGAAAGCTGGTTAAGGGATCCTTCTCTACCACAAGATATGGATTTGCGAATTAATTGTAGAATTGTCATCTAATTACAGCATTGAAGTTATCAACCGTAGATAATAACAAGCTCTATTACCCCAATCTTTCCTTACTTGTTGTTAAATAAAACAAGCTCTTTATTTAATCTCTATCCATTAAACAACCTAGAACAAGCTATCTAAGTTTAATTAAATGGAAGCATTACGATGAGAAAGATAGGTTGATCTAAGCAATAATCACACAAGTTCAGATTATTTAACCTAGGTTGTATTTTCCAATTGCAATCTCTGATCACAATTTTGCTACTAATGATTGGAAAATCATGACAATTACGGATCAAGATTTCTAATCTAGCAATAGACAACAACAGATTATTTTCAGTTGGCCATTCCAAATACATCAGTAAGCAATCATAAGCATTTTTTTTTTTTGTAGGGAAAATGAGCGTTGAAATAACAAGTATATAGTCGGCACAAGGTTAATAAAGTGATAAGTAAGATATCGTTCCCACGAGGATTGATTCTAATTGAATTTGTTATTTCCAGCAACAATAAACTAAACAGGGGGGATTTTGTTGAATGATTTACTAAATGAAATAAGAATGCAAGTAAAGAATAACAAAACAGAAATTAAATTTGAATGAAAAATCAATGGGAGAAAGCTGGTTAAGGGATCATTCTCTGCCACAAGATATGGATTTGCTAATTAATCATAGAATTGTCATCCAATTACAGTATTGAAATTATCAAACCGTAGATAACAACAAGCTCTGTTATCCCAATCTTTCCTTACTTTGTTGTTAAATAAAACAGCTCTTTATTTAATCTCTATCCATTAAACAACCTAGAACAAGCTCTCTAAATTTAATTTAATGGATGCATTACAATAAGAAAGATAGGTTTATCTAAGCAATAAACACACAAGCTCGGATTATTTAACTTAGGTTGTATTCTCCAATTGCAATCTCTGATCACAATTTTGCTACTAAGGATTAGAAATTCAAGACAATAACGGATCAAGATTTCTAGTCTAGCAATAGACAATATCCAGATTATATTCAGTTGGCCACCCAAATACAATCCAGCAAGCAATCATAAGCATTAAACATGGGAAAATACAAGCAACTTCAATTAGAGAATTGGATAACAACTTCTTGCACAAACAACTTACAAAAACCATATCAGGGGCTTTGAAATCACCCTCAACCAATTCAGATTCAGTTACACATGTTTAAGAACGTGGTAAATACAATACAACATGGAGACATTCCAGAAAATGAAAGGGAAAGGGAAAACTTAGCAAATTTGATGAAATCTCTTAGGTTTTGTTGTTCTTCCTCTTTTCAAGCCTTCAATCTCCTTCAAGAACTCCAAGAGATGAGAGAAATCCAAAAATGCAGCCTTCTCCACGTTCTTCCCTCTTCAAGTTCTCAAAATAAAACCCTAAAATGTGTTTAAATACTCTGCTACAGTGAATTGCTACAGTGCCCCGTATTATACATGCTACAGGGCTTGTGGAATTATATTTCTATACATCTCACACTGTTTTGATTACAACTTTTGGTACACTTAATGGATTTATAAACCTTAAATTTCTCCAGAAAATAGACTTCGAGAGCTTTCCAACGGTATATAACATGTCATCGGGTTCATTGTATATCAATACAATTAAATCCGAGAAGATCATGACTAGCAGAGGTGAAAATGAAGGGTTTTACTCCATTTTTGTGCAAGTTGCTCCAAAACTCCTACAAACATCAAAACCCCACAAAATCATAAAAATACCAAGGAATATAGCAAAGAAACATGGACGAATTGATATAACAGTAATACATAAATAGACCCCTATCAAATTCCCCCACACTTAGACTTTGCTAGTCCTCGAGCAACTAAAATGATACGAAACACAACTAAACCGAAACAGAACCAAAGAAAAATTAAAACACACAAATGCTTCAACTTGCAAATAGGCCTCAAAGATTGTACTTAATTATAACCCAAGGAAAACTTCAAAATAATGCACTTGATCAAGAATTTATCTCAAAGATTAGTTTCGCTTCACTTCAATTCCTCAAGTGTGTGTGTGTAGAGCCATTCTCACCTAATCACTTGTAACCCGGATGAGTTTATGCATAAAAATGAATCATATTTAATATTGAAGATGTGTTTATAAATGAACTCCATAGGCTTGCTTTTCAAGTCACTCTCCACTAATGTAGACATGCACAACACCAAGGATCAAGTAGGACTTTATTAAGCTTGTAACGTTTAGCTTGGGTGAAGGTATGATAAAGGATAATAATTTGGCTCAAATCACCACAAACACATAAATCATTCAAGACTATGTAGAGCTCAACCCTATAACACAACTTCATTTCAATTCACCAGGTTACACCCCCAAACTTATTTAGAACACTCAATCTTTTTTTTTCAGAAAACAAAAGAAAACTACACCCCCACACTTTGTTGTTTCATTCTTTTTAAGAACACTTAAGGGTATAGATCTCTTATTCTTCTTCTTTTGTTCTTTTTTTTCTTTTTTTTTCTTTTTTTTATTACACTTCCCTTCCCCCACACTTAAACAACACATTGTCCGCAATGTGTAAGTACGTGGAAGATAAGTACAGATTGTTTTTTTTCTTTTTTTTTTTTTACAAACATAATAAAACTCACTTGCATTGCTCATGGCACAATCCAACCTCCTATAACTTCCCAAAACCAGAACATAGCTCAAAATGTAATTGCGAATGATTTACATGCTCATAGGTAAGGGATAAACTGTTTGGAACAAATTCATTTGAGGTTAGGAAATCTTTTAGTGAGTTAACAAAGAATAAGGCTTACAGCGGCTCAAAGGGGTAACTAGGGATCAATTTCTGTCAAGGTTGGCTATTAAGGCTCAAACGGTCCAAAGATGGCCTAACTCATTTCCCCAATGTTGCACAGTCTAGGATTTCGCCTTGAGTGACCATCAAACAAGTTCTAGAATTCATTGAAATCTGAAGAAACATTTAAATTACATAAACTTTCTCTAAGTGAACAAATAACTCAGTGATAATAGCTCAGTGCTCAATGTTGCGCAAGGAATCAAAAAGCAAAGCGAAAACCAATAAACATTTCAAGCACACAGATCCATGCATCATTTATCATTTTCCAAGAGTTATTCTTAATTCAATCATTATTTTATCATCGACCCACAAAATGCAAGAAAAGAGGTACGTGGCGTTGTTACACCTGAGTCAAGATTGTATATTTCAACAATCCTTAGGACCAGTAGCCCACAGACTTAAGGTTTCTAGCCTATATACCTTATTATGAAAGAACAAAACAAGAAACAAGACACTTCAAACAACATGAAATAAACAAACTACAGATTCATTGAGAGAGAATGCGTTTCAAGAGTTAAGAAAACCCCATATTCTGCCATTATCAGGTTTTTCCACAATTGTTTTTTTTGAATCGAAACTGATAAAGATAAAAACACATAACAACTCTAAATTACGCAAAACTAAACTCACTCATAAAATAACAAAGTTCAACAAGTCAGCAAACAAAACAAGTTAGTTAGAATGGGTCTACAAAGTTTAGAAGTTAGCCTCCTTATTCAGCCATTATGGATTGAAGAGATCCAGAATGCGTTTCAAGAGAACTTGAACTTTTTAAGCCACCACTCTAAAAACCGAGATTAGAAAATATTACCTGGGACGAAAGAAATAACCTGAAAAAGCTCAAAAGAAACGACATGAAAAATCTCAAATACACACACTAAAAAGAAAGCAAACAAAAACGAAGCAAACCAGCAAATAGAGATTACAGATGGAGGGTTAAATCCAGTTGACGCCTTTTGTTGCCTTCTCCAAACCAATTTATCCGAGCCATTGTGGATCAGGTGAATAGACGAATTCTTGTAGTTTGTCAATTAACTCTCCTGCAGTTGAAGCTGTAACCAGCATTTGCCTTGCTGACGGTGAGAAAAAATTTTTTTCTACAGCTTGATCAAGAAAGGACAACAAACCATCAAAAAAATTATTAACATTTAACAAACCAATGGGTTTCCGATGGATGTTTAGCTGTGCCCAAGAGGTGATTTGAAATACTCCTCTAATGTACCATAACCACCCGGCAAAGCTATAAATGCATCGGACTTAACAACCATATGTGCAATACGCTCATGCATACTAGAGACCTGTAACTCTTCCCCGATTGTGTTGCCTACGATATCTCGTACAGCTAAAGGTTTAGGGATAATGCCAAGAACTTTGCTCCCTCCTAGGGATGCAGCTGTTGACACACACCCCATTAACCCAAGACTACCCCCTCCATAAATCAAATTAATACCCCTCTCAGATAATGTCCTACCAAGATCAAGAGCTGCTGTGGTAAACTCTCCATCTTTACCAAATTGCGATCCGAAAAATACGCATATATTGCAGAATCGCCGAATTGGTGTTTTCTCCATTTCTACAAGTGCTCTAATCTTGTGTAAGACACGTTAGATATTATGCTTTGCAATTGCAAGACAGGTTATGGAATGACATATGAAAACATGCAGAATGTATATATACACACATAAAACTCTCAAATTTTGACACATGGGGACATACTTTCGGTGGGGGTTGCTCGATGCAGATTTATCGCCCCAAGATTTGAAAAATGAGATATGCTTTCGGTGAGGTTTGACAAAACCTACACACTTGTCTCCCACGTGAAGCATGGAAAATGGAGATACACTTTCAGCGGGGGTTGACAAAACCCCACACTTGTCTCCCACGTGAAGCATAAAAAATGGAGATAACACTTGCGGGGGAGGTGCCAAAACTCCACACTGTCTCTTATACACATCTAGATGTGTATAAGAGACAGGTCATATGGTTTGTCAAAAAGAAAACTTGAAATTAAAAAAAACAAAATCAACAAACAACAACAACACAAAAACAACATTGATAATCAGATCAAACGAAACAAGAAAAAAAAATTCTACAACAGCAACACACATTCAAATATACAAGTAGTTGTGATTGTGGCTCACATCTTCCTCTGGTTTTACGTCCAGTAACGGCTGAAACGGCTTCTATGAGTCGGGGATTTGCTTCCCATCCAGTTTTCTTATAAACTGGCAAACAGGGTCGTTTTTAGTCAGATTCCCTAGACTAGAACACAGCAATTCATCACGAAATTGTGTCCATAGATTAAGCAATTCACGCTGAACAAGTCCACAAGAATGTGATCGAGAGTTAACAAAATATTATCCAGCGACTCATTACTCAAACCATTCTTAATAAATGAAAGTTTATCTTCTCTATTCCTGGACGCAAAACCTAATGAACGACATGATTAACGGATCTTCGAGATATGGCTCTGATACCAAACTGATGCCGGATCTTCGAGATATGGCTCTGATACCAAACTGATGCCGGATCTTCGAGATATGGCTCTGATACCAAATCTGATACCGGGCTGCTGGATTGTAACAAATCAAGAGAGGATCTTCAAGTTGATAAACAACTCAGCCAATGACTGGAACAAGGATTATGAAAACCAATAAACACTCAAACTAGGGTAACAAGCTCACCACCAAGGTAAACACCAATGGGATACAGAAAATTCACCACCCAAGGATGTAAACCAAGGCATACAGGCTTAAACTAATCACCCCTCTATGGAGTCCACAAGAGATACAGAGTTAAAGAGAAATCAGTATAAACACTGAAATTTCACTCAAATTCGAATTCAAAACTTCACCCCCTTGAATACACAACGTTAGAACTTAAATAACTTGGAACAACCCTCCAAGCATAGGTAAAAGACAATAATTAAATGATTTCAACAATTACAGCTCAACTACTACATTAACAACTCATTTATTAATTAAGACTCATAAATAAACTCATTAGGTAATAAAAGCACAACCAACTAAGCTAGAAATTCAAATTCTAACCAACTAAGCAATAAAATTCAAATTCTAGAGTAGACTTAATGCACCATTAATTATGAACCAGCTGTGAAGAGATAGTCATAGATTCCTGCAGACAACTCCAAATGACACATTGAAATGGTTAGAAAGCTGACTCAAGATCTCTTCAGCCACTAAATCTTGACATTTAATTCTTGCACAGCAATATCAGTTCTTTTACGAAATTACCCCTCATTTTGGTTCATGTGCACTCTTGACCATTGTAATAATTTGCACCCCTTGATGATCTATCATGAATCCCATGGATTGTAACACTCCTGTGTCAAGTTCCCCTGGTTGAGAAAGACTCGACCTCGAGTCTTGGTTGTTGTTTTCACCAAGATAAGGACTAAGGTCAGAGACATTGAACTGTCTCTTATACACATCTAGATGTGTATAAGAGACAGGTAATGCTCAGGTAGCTCAACTTTATAAGCATTCTCTCCAATGCGTTGTAAAACTTTGAATGGTCTATCAGCTCTAGGCTTTAACTTGGCATATTTGCCTGGAGGAAACCTTTCTTTTCTAAGGTGTATCCACACTAGATCTCCTTCTTTGAACTCAGAAAACTTCCGATGTTTGTTTGCTGTAGCTTTATACTTCTCATTTTGCTTCAAAATCTTCTCTCGAACTTGTTCATGAAGCTTCTTGATGTTCTTAGCCCTCTCCTCTGCATCACTGCTAAATTGAGTTTTGGAAGGAATAGGAGCTAAATCCAGAGGACTTATTGGATTCTTGCCATAAACAACCTCAAAAGGACTATGACCAGTGGTTTGACTTGATGATCTGTTGTAAGCAAACTCAACTTGAGGTAAACCAAGATCCCATTGCCGTAAATTCTTACCAACATAACTCCTCAGAAGATTTCCCAAGCTTCTGTTGATAACTTCAGTTTGTCCATCTGTTTGAGGATGATGAGATGAACTAAAGTTAAGTGTAGTCCCAAGCTTTCTCCAAAGCGTACGCCAAAAATGAGATAAGAACTTTGGGTCACGATCTGAGACTATGGCCTTAGGAATGCCATGCAATTTCACAATCTCCTTGAAGTACAAATCGGCCACGTGAGTCGCATCATTTGTCTTGTTACAGGGGACAAAATGAGCAATTTTAGAAAATCGGTCAACCACCACCATGATTGAATCTTTGTTTCGCTGTGTTCTAGGCAATCCCACCACAAAATCCAAGCTAACATCTTCCCATGAATCATTAGGAACAAGTAATGGAGTGTACAAACCAGTGTTCTGCCCACGACTTTTTGCCACATGACAAATTGTACACCTCTTCACGTGCTTCATCACATCCCTTTCCATCTTCGGCCAATAGAAGTTTTCCTTCACAATAGCAATAGTTTTGTCTCTCCCAAAATGACCGCTAATGCCACTGCCATGTGCTCATTAATGATTAATTCTCTCAAGGAACATTGAGGAATACACAATTGGTTTGCCTTGAGTAGATAACCATCCTGCAAAACAAATTGGTTAGATGAAAACTTATTACAGTTACTCCATATTTTGCCGAATCTGGATCATCCTTGTAAAGCTCTTTTAAAACCTCAAACCCAATAACATTCACTTGCATAGAGGTCAGCAAAGAATGTCTTCGGCTTAAGGCATAAGCACCACAATTTGAACTCAAGATTGTGCTTGATGGTAAAGTTGAAAGCTTGAAGAAACTCTACCCATCTGGCATGTCGAACATTAAGCTTCTGTTGGCTGTTGATAAACTTCAAAGCTTCATGGTCAAAATATAGAACGAACGGTTTTGGCAAGAGATACTTACTCCAATGCTTCAAAGCTCGACAAATAGCATACAACTCTTTGTCATAAGTTGAGTACCTTTTGCGAGATGCATTCAATTTTTCACTAAAGAAAGCAATTGATCTGTGTTCTTGGCTAATAACAGCACCTGGAACAAGATCAATACAATACTGTATGTCTCTCATTGGAGAAAGGCCTGATGGTATATCATTTGGTATAACATCATGGTATTCTTCAAGAAGATATTTCATCTCCGGAGGTGGTTCATTACTAACTTCATTTTCTTCTAACAACAAGAACACATAAATTTCACTTCCCCTCTCCAACTCTCTTCTACATTCTGTTTGGGTAAGCATAGCATTTCCCTCCCCTTTAGTAGGTTTAGGAACACATTCTAACTTTGAAAGACCCAAAATAACTTTGACTTCATCTTTAAAGAATGTATAAGTATTCCTATAGCCATCATGCATTACTCTCCTATCATACTGCCATGGTCTACCAAGAAGTAAATGACAAGCATCCATAGGAACAACATCACACCATATTTCATCTTTGTACTTTTTCCCAATAGAAAATGAAATAAGGTAGCGTTTGTTTACCTTGATCTCATTATCTTTCCGAAGCCATGAAATCTTGTAAGGTTGATGATGCTTTTCTGTCTGAAGGCCAAGTTTATCAATCATCTCCGTAGACAGCACATTTTCAAAGCTGTAACCATCAATAATAAAGTTGCACACCTTGCCATGAGAAGAACATCTGCTATGGAAGATATTTCTGCGAAGCCAATCATCTTCTTGTTCTGGGGCAATATTCAAACTCCTTTGAATAAGAAAGAGAGAATCACCTCGATTTGCATAAGTGACTTCCTCTTCATCAATAAATTCTGGATTATCGAAATTGATCAGTGCATCTGACTCGATCTCTTCATCAATTTCGTAAAAGTCATAAAATATTGGTGGTTTTCCATGATCCTCAAAGAAGTCATGGTCTACTTCATCATTCTGCACCCATTCATCTTTATTAGCATAATTGTCCAAAGGACTTTGATCTTCTATTTCTCCATGCATTCCACCTACGAATTCTTTATTTTCCAGAATTACTAAACGTTGCTGGAGTTGTTGGAGCTACCGCATAAGATCTTCAATGATCAAACATTGCTGGACTTGCTGGAGTTGCCGCCTGAGATCTTCAATGATCAAATCTCGTTCATCTCTTTGAGAAAGAGGCAATTGGGTAGTAGAAGTAGCCTTGTGAGTACGACCAGCCATTGAACCAAAAGCTCTGATACCAATCTGATACCGGATCTTCGAGATATGGCTCTGATACTAATCTGATACGGACTATGAGATATGGTCCGATACCAAGCTGATGCCGGATCTTAGAGATATGGCATAGAATACCAATCGATACCGGGCTGCGGCTATAATAGATGAGGAAGGATCTTCAAGTTGATAAACAACTCAGCAATGATGGAACAAGGATATGAAACCCAATAACACTCAACCTAGGGTACAAGCTCACCACCAAAGTAAACACCAATGGGATACAGATAATTCACCACTCAAGGATGTAAACGAAGGATACATGGCTTAAATTAACTCACCACTCTATGGAATCCACCAAGAGATACAGAGTTAAGGAGAAATCAGTATAAACACTGAATTTTCACTCAAATTCGAATTCAAAACTTCACTGCCTTGAATACACAACTAGAAACTTAATAAATTGGAACAACCCCCAAGCATAGGTTAAAAGACAATAATTAAAATGATTCAACAATTACGGCTCAACTAATAAATTGACAACTCAATTATTGACTAAGACTCATAAGTAAACACATTAGGTAATAAAAGCACAACCAACTAAGCTAGAAATTCAAATTCCAACCAACTAAGCATTCAAATTCAAATTCTAGAGTAGACTTTAATGCACCATTAACTATGAACCAGCTGTGAAGAGATAGTCATAGATTCCTGCAGACAAGTCCAAATGACACATTGACAAATGTGTTAGAAAGCTGACTTCAAGATCTCTTTCAGCCACAAATCTTGACATTTAATTCTTTGCACAGCAATACCAGTTCTTTTACGAAATTATCCCTCATTTTGGTTCATGTGCACTCTTGACCATTGTAACAATTTGCACCCCTTGATGATCTATCATGAATCCCATGGATTGCAACACTCCTGTGTCAGACAAGTCTGGTTACAATTCCATCTAGCACATTTATAACATACTTGTAACCTTTTCGCTCTTCACCTCTTGGCGTAGTAGCTCTTTCCTAGACCAGGCATGTATTTTGCGAGATTAATGTCCGGCTCACCGGACAATCTCACCTTGGCTTCGATAAGCCATCAGATATCCGCAGGCAGATTTAAGAGCATCAGTACCCAAAGTCTAGTCATCCGTACTTTATAAATTTTAAACACAGCATTTTGAGGAAGAGAAGGAAAATATTTACGAAGGTTCGACAAAAAGATATCGGCATCCATTGAAGAGAAGAAAAGGAGAGATATTACCGATAATGCGATTGAGTTTGTTCTTCTCCCAGATATGCACGTTTCAAACCTTCCGGCAATGGTTTCAGCTCCCCTTTGGATGTTTCCTCAAGCTGTTGCACAAATGAATTCGAAGTACGAAATAATCAAATTATACAAAAGGAAAGAAAAGAAAAGAGCAGAAACGAAACTAAAGACACATAAAAGAGATAACAACACAATAGCAAACAAAAGTAAAAAACAAATAAAAAAATATAAAAACAAATAAGACAGATGGCAAAGAGAGATAAAACCTGGTCAATTTGATGGTCTACGAAAGGAATCTCCTCGAGACACAAAAATTGATCATTATTCCTTATTTTATTTTTCTTTTTTTTTCAAAAAAATATTGGGTTGCCTCCCAATAAGCGCTTGGTTTAACGTCCTCAGCCCGACGTTGGTTCCATCATGGGAGGATCCAATTTCCGTTGTGCTTCTCTAATGGGCTTGGATCCCTCTTCTAACAAAATATGGTCAATGCATATGGATGGGCCTTGGATGTCAACAATTGTCCACTCAATAGCTATTTTGTGATCTGTAAGTATTAGGACGAGTTTCTCTTCTTGTATTCGTGCAAGGCCCATTTCCTTTGTAACTTGCAAAGTATCATTCTCACCCAAGAATCCATGATTCAAATGATCTGGAAGTGACTTAAGCTCCAAGGTATTGGCTTTCATCACAGAAGGAAGAAGTTTTTCATTAGATAAAGGCAATTCAATGTACGAAACATCATACCTATTTGTAGTGATAGCTATAGTCTCATCCAAGCTTGTCACAGCTTCCTCCACTTCTTTAGACACTTGTATCAGCTTTCTTGGTTCTTTGAAACTTTCTATCCTTATGTGTTCACTAATAGCAACATCCACTCCATTCTTGCGAGTTAACTCAAAACATTGTTGTGGAAAATAATCAATAATGTCAACTGCAAAAACAGAATGTAAGTCATTAGAGTACCTCATTTCCTCAAAAATATTAAAACACATCACCTTGCCATCAAACTCTATGGTCAGAGTGCCATCATGAACATCAATCTTGGTTCTAGCAGTTTTCAAGAAGGGTCTCCCTAAAAGAATCGGTGTTGGATTAGGGGATGTCTCATCCTCTATTTCAAGGACATAGAAGCTTGCTGGGAAACCCAATTGATTCACCTGCACAAGCACATCTTCCACAACTCTTTTGGGATATGCATTAAAATGATGAGCAAGTTGAATGGTAATACCAGTTTTCGCAAAAGGTCCAAGATTTAAGGAAGCATAAATAGAATATGGCATGACATTAATAGGTGCTTCTAAATCTAACATAGCTCTTTCAAACTTGGTTTTACCAATGGTGCATGGAATGGTGATCGTACCTGGATTATTGCATTTCGGAGGAATTTTTCTTTGTAGTACAGTTGAAACATTTTCCCCCATGCTTACTTTCTCATTTCCCTTCAACTTTCTCTTGTTGGTGCATAACTCCTTGAGAAATTTTGCATAACGAGGTACTTGCTCGATAAAATCCAGAAGTGGTACATTTATCTCGATTTTGCAAAAAGTTTCTAGGATTTTCTGTTCTTGTTCCTCCTTCTTCGATTTTGCAAATCTACTAGGAAAAAATGGAGGAGTAACATATGAAGGAATGGGAGTTATAGGATTACCTGAGAAGTCAATGTTTTGTTCATGGTGGATGTGGTGTCATCTCCTTCATCAGTTTGTGATTTTCCTGGCAAGACATCTAATTGCTCTCCACTTTGCAAAGTTATCGCACTAGCAGTCTCGTTTGGATTGATCACCGTTTGAGAAGATAATTTTTCTGAGTCTTGGCCCTCGAATTTGCTCATGCTAGTAGCCAATTGTCCCATTTGATTTGCCAGGTTTTGGATACTTGCCCCAGTGTCCTGCTGGAATTGCATTGTGTTAGTGGCAAGTGCATTAACAATATCTTCGAGAGACATACCTGAGTTTTGCGAAGCTGGTTGCGGTGCTGGATGGGGCATTGGTGGTGGTTGCATTTGAAATGGTTGCTGCACTCTAGGTTGATTGAAACTTTGTGGCCGATTTGGTATCACATTTGGAGTGATTGGTTGATGATTCCAGTAACTGAAATTATGTTGATCTTTCCATCCAGCATTGTAA